>CM076578.1:1485156992-1485187135 GCA_034641835.2 Pinus albicaulis
ATGCCTTTCAGGTTGACTAATGCTCCCGCAACCTTCATGAGGATGATGGACGACATCTTGTGGCCATTCACAAACTCATTTGTAGTGGTGTACTTGGATGAAATTCCGATCTTCAACGAGACTTGGGAAGAACACCTTCACCACATCCGAAAAGTCCTCCAAACATTGCGGCAACACAATTTGTGTGCCAATTTGGAGAAGTGCACGTTTGGCATGACCCAGGTTCAATATCTGGGATACATTATTGATGAAAGGGGGGTGCATGTGGATCCAGCCAAGATCCAAGTCATTCGGGATTGGCCAGCCCCGACTACTATAACAGAGCTTCGCAGCTTTCTAGGTCTTGCTAATTTCTACCATAGATTCGTGTTGGGATTCTCTCATATCACTTGGCCCTTGAGTCAAGTCACCAAAGGAGGAGCGAAAGAAAAATTATTTTGGTCGGAACCTCAATAGAAGGCGTTCAAAGAATTGAAAAATCGCCTCTGTTCTGCCCCAGTGCTCACCTTACCAGACTTGCAGCAGCCATTTGAGATCGAGACAGATGCCTCTGACTATGCTATTGGGGCAGTTCTTACTCAACGGGGACATCCAGTGGCATATCACAGTGAGACATTGTCTGAGACAGTTCGCAAGTATCCCACCTATGACAAAGAAATGTATTCCATTGTGCAAGCCTGTCGACAATGGAAGCATTACATTTTGGGGAAGGAAACAATCATCCACATAGACCACCGGCCCCTATAGTTCATACAGACACAAGGGAAGTTACAGAATGATAGCCATCAAAAGTGGTCCACATATCTGCAACAGTTTCATTTGAACATTAAGTACAAGAAGGGTAGCACCAATAATTTTGCAGACTGCCTCAGCCGACCACCGATCGTGGCGCTCACCACCGTGCTCAACTCTTGTGGGCACGAGACTTCTGATTGGCCACTTCTCTATGAGAGTGACCCAGAATTCAGCCACACTTACAAGGCACTCTTGAGGGGTACGCAAGTTCCAAATTTTCACCTCCAAGAAGCACTTTTATGTCACCTGGGACACCTTTGTGTTCCTTCAAGCGAGTGTGCCAAGATGATATGGGAAGCACACTACAGTCGAGTCACTGGGAATTTCAAGGTCGAGAAAACAGTGGCAATACTACAGAAATATTTCTATTGGCCGAACCTTCGAAAGGATGTCAAGAAGCACATCAGATCCTGCACTGCTTGTGCCATTGCCAAACCGACCATCAAGAAGCAAGGCCTATATACTCCACTACCTACCCCTAGTCGACTTTGGGAATCCATCTCCATGGATTACATGTCAGGCCTGACTTCTACTAAGAATGGAAATGACTGTGTTTTCGTGGTCGTTGATAGATTCTCGAAGATGGCCATTATGGCAGCCTGTAAGAAGAATATCACAGCAGAAGCCACTGCTAAACTCTTCTTTGAAATAGTGTGGGTGCACTTTGCGATCCCACAGTCTATCATATCAGATCGAGATAGCAGGTTCCTCAGCACATTTTGGTCCAGCCTCTGGTCAATGTTGGACACAAAGCTCACCAAGTCCACAGCTTTCCATCCCCAAACAGATGGCCAGATAGAGGTCGTCAACAGAATGATTGTACACATTCTGCGCATGTACAATTCAGAGCATCCATGTACATGGGATGAGAGCCTCCCCTATGTACAACATAGTTATAACCAGGATCTCCATAGTTCAATTGGCCATAGCCCCTTTCAAGTGGGCTTGGGATTCCAGCCACTATGTCCCATTGACGTAGCCATGCCATTTGCAGCTGCTCAGGCCGATTCAGCTCATGTCCAGTCTGAAGTGGACAAAGCAAGTAGCTTCATCGAGTGCATTCAACACATCTGCCAACAGGTTCATGATATATTGGACAGATCCAATGCATAGTACAAGCAGCGCCATGATCAACACCGGGTGCCGCACAACTTCCAGGTGGGTGACAAATTATGGCTACATTTGCAGAAGGAGCGCCTCACTGGACCCCACCGCAAGCTTCGCTTGCTCTGATACGGGCCGTACACCATCACCAAGGCTGTAGGGAACAATGCCTTCAAGCTTAGTATTCCACCATTCCTTGGTCTGCACCCAGTCTTCAATGTGGATCACCTTCGTCCTTACTTCCCACCTCTACTGGACACCTCGGACATTGCAGAACAACTCACACCAACAGAGTTAAACCCATACTGCATGGAACAGGCCACCACAGATTGTATCATGGACATGCAACTCAAGAAGACTCGCCAATAGAATATCCAACTGTATCAAGTTGTCAAAGCTGGCCAACTCCAGCACCAAGGAAAGTGGTTCACCAGGGACCAAGTTCAGCAGAAATTTCCTCATCTCGAACTTAACGCAATGGGGAACATTGCTTCCTAAGAGGGGAGGAATGATCCAGGTGGATATTCGTGGCCACCCGACTATTCCAGTTGGGCCCCCACCATTTTCTTTCACTTTTGGCATAACTTACTATTTTTAGCATTTTTTTTAGGTCCTGAACTTCCGGAGCCATTTTGAGGCCCTAAACGACGTTTTTTGGGCATCTCGCCTCTAGCGAATATCATTCCATTCCGAAATGATATTTGTGGAGAAATTTGTAGTCCTTGGATAGATCTTTCTAATGATGTATCATGTCCGTCAAATGGAGATAGTATGCCAAAGTCACGTCCCTGGGAAGTTGAAACACCAATTTACCCAAACGGGGCCCATAGTTTTGGCGCTTCATCTCCTAGGGTTAGGTTTTTGGATGTTTAGGGTTCTCCATTGTTTCTCAATAATAAATAGGCCCTCGAGCCTCATTCTAACTCAGTTCAGAGGCCTGTAGCTGCCACATCTCTTCTCAAAGATAGCTACCAACGCCCTAGATAGTTTTATTTCCATTCTGTCTGTAAGCAAATTTTAGTTCTTTGATATTAATGAAATGAAGTGTTATTTCCGTTGCATCTCTGTATTTATGGTTATATGTTTATTATGTTGCGTTCCTGCATAAATCTGGATCAAACGGCCAGATAAATTTTCAGATAAGTGACTACTATCTTAGAATTAATTAGACATAAAGGTTGTTTATAAGTTAAATGTACTTAGTTAAGTGTTGTTTAAATTCTCAGGAGAAATATGTTTGTTTGTTGAAATTTTCTTTCTAATGGTAAAGTTATAAGCTATTAATTATAAACAACTCAGCAAATACTAGTAAACTCTGTAATTATTTCTATAAGGTTTATAGAAGCCTTATGTGTACATTTATTTAAAAAAAACAATTATCATCTGTGAGTTACTTGAAAACTACATCAGATAAATTTCAAAAGTAAAATCAGAGCCCAGAAAAATAGACAATTGTTGTGAAGGGAAAAATAGGCTTTTTAAAAAGAATATTGTCTAAATATATAGTGCAGAGAGAGCTTTTGGTTCTAGGCATGGGGATGAAACCCCGGCCCAATAATCATTGCTTCCTCTAAACTATACATGGACAAAATTGTAGGTGGTCCAGTAACCGTGATATGCGCTTAAGGTAAAAAAAGGAATAGACAGAAATATATGTATCTTAAGCAAATGAAACAAAACTGGATATATTAACCACTATATCAATAGTAAATAATAAATTCCAAGTAAATTATGTAAAGACCCGTCTGTCAAGCATATTTACATATTAGCCATTCAAATGAACCAAGGAATGTAAATAAAGAGAGAAATAAATCTGGAGCATTTCAGACTTTTGCAAATACAAGCTTTTCATACCATTAAAATAGTGTGTAGGCCACTGTATAAAAAAATATTAAATACAGTCCAAAAAAAAAAAAACTATTTCAGAATTATTTATACAACAGTCACCAATTCTAGGTTTTCAAACTAAACAAGGGTCGAAATCTATAAATAAACCCTTCCGTAGATCTTTCATAACAAATGCATGAAGAATTTTTACAAATATAGAAGTGCAATAGAGAGTATCCGAGTCCTCCAGGATTTTGGTCCGATGTTGTACTTAAATTTACAATATAAATAAAAGAGCAAGGTATAAACTAGGCCAATAGTCAAATCCTTAGGCAGAGCTGAGATTTGGGATTCATAAACCCCCATGAAGACTAGAAGCTCGCCAGAGACAAATAGGACCTCTGAATCTAAGTGCAAGTATTAGAAATACCTGGAAGGAGAACTAGGCATATTAGTCGTGATTTGAGAAAGATGGTATTTCAAAATAATTAAATCTATGCAGAAGAAGCTACCAACCAGTGAAAGAGCCAACCTACGACAAATATTCATGAAAAACAAACTTGTGAGAGAATTTTTGAGATGGTAAATGTAAACATACTAAAAATGAAGACTTATGTTAAAAATGAGGAACTAATAAGGATATTTACCTGTGGAATAGAATTCACCTCGGCAATCTGATCATCAAACTAAATTCTTCAAATAAAAACACCAAGAGAGAAAAGAGGAAGAAAATTAAACACAGAAAATGGTAAAGGAGATAAACTTCGAAAATTCGGAATGTATCACAGAAGAATCTATAATTGTAAAGAGAGTGGAGTAATTACCTTAACTATGAATAGGAACGAGCATTAGAACCAGTACTGTAGTAGTTTCCATGGTGATAGAGTACGTTTTACACAGAAAAATTCATTGCAGTGGACATGAACACCTCCTCTCCACTTTGTTGCAAAATCCATGGAGGCTACACCTCGGAGAACCTTGCAAGCCTGGTTGAATATCAATACTAGTTGAGCCAAAGCTCGAAGATGCAATGGGACAAAACCTTAGAGCGGGAGGAACTTCTCAATATAGATGCAGAAAAAATGATGGTGATAGCTAGGGTTGGTGAGGATATCTAGGTCATTTCTAGCCAGAATCGTTTGCCATCGATCTCTTGGGATCAAACGGTGAAGATCAATGGAAAATACCATTGAAACTCAATGAATCCTAGAAAATCTCACAACTGTCAAAAGAATTTAATTTCTGGTACTTACCGCAAACAATGCCCAGTACATGGAAATTATACCCTTGGAAGAACCAAAGATTACGGTTTAAATATTATGTGGGTTGGCAACGATAAACTATAGTATAACATAAAATAGTGCAGAAGATGTATTTATATTGACCATTAACTCAATATAATTAACGCGATGAGGTATTCCAATGCAAATAAAAATAGTTTATGGAAAAATATAATAATATTATAAAGATTTAAAAGCTAGAAATTTCATAAAAGATTTAGTTTGATCTTCAAGTTTATGTGAAAAGACTAACTGTGGGTGTTTTAAATCTAATTAGATGTGACACAATTTGGAAAGTACATTATCAGTAGGGTAAAATTTTTTATTTTTTTTGTATGTATGTTACAAGTGGTATCATAGCAGGTTTCATACGTTGGGACCCTAAGGGTCAACTAACGATTTAAGTTGTGTGTATATTGATGCACAAAAAAGAAGTAAAACAAGAAACATCATGAGAAGGGGATCCATGCAACAACCACCCAAGGACAGCGGGTAACCCAAAACAGAACCAGTAGTGAGCTCTTATATGTGGGTTCAGCTAAGTGTAGATCAGCACCAACAAAAAAGTAGATTGCTCGAGGAACAGCAGCATCAAACCAGCATACTATTGAATACAATATAGAAGCTACACGAAGAAATGGTTCGGGTTCAAAGTGATAACGAGAGCTTGATGCAAGAGAAAGAAAAGATACTCAAGAGCCGGTCAGACAAGAAAAATCAAGGAATCAAACACAGCAATGATGATAGGGACATGCAAGAATGTGAGGAGTGAAAAACAAGGGACCACACCACCAATCGAGTGGAAAGAATACCATCCCAGCGAAGCAAAAAGAACAAAAACTATAATGAAGAAGAATCTGGCAATTTGTCGGATTAGTAAGAATTTAAGAAGAAAAAAGTGGAGCTTCAGGGAGAGTTTCAGAAAATAAAACCACCAACATTTGAGGGTGACACTGAAGAAGTGGCATAGGATTTATTGATAAACATGAGAAAATATTTTTAGGTGTATGATTAGAACAATAACCTAAAGGCTAGATTGGCCATATATGAGTTAAGAGAGAAAATCAGCCTGTGGTGGGAAGAAATAAAGAATGTTTGCAGCATTGAGGACCAAGATGTTACCTAGGAATCATTCCAGCAATAATTTAAAGACAAGTATTTAACAGAACGATTCTACGATGAGAAATCTAATTAATTTCATGACTTAAGACTGGGACAGATGACTATGGATGAGTATATCACCAATTTCACATCCCTATTAAGATATGTCCCATACCTGTGAGATGAAAAGGCTAAGGTACAAATATTTTTGGGCAGCTTTCCAACACATATGAAGGAGCGAATTGAATTTGTCAATCCCAGAACCATGGATGAAGCCATTCATAGGGTCCTAAGATGTTTTTTTGGGCATGGATTGGCTAGAAAAACATTGGACCTTAGTGGACTACAAGGAAAAGACCATTTATTATAGAATGCAAGGTGGAACATGCAAGGAGATTCAAGGAATGAAGAAGTCACTAGAGCTACATCCAATTATAGCATCCCAAATGAATAAATGTATGAGGAAGGGATGTCATATATATGCTATTCAAGTGGGATATGCTAATTCCAAGGAAAAGTCCCCTATTATGGAAAAAATACCAGTAGTACAAGATTTCATGGATGTTTTTCCATAAAATATCCCTCGATTACCACCAAGGCGAGATATTGATTTCACTATAGAATTAATGCCAGGAGCATCTCCTGTGTCAAGGGCTCCTTACAGAATGAGTGTTTCAGAATTAACTGAATTAAAAATGTAGATACAAGAATTGCTGGACAAAGGTTATATTCGTCTAAGTGTGTTCCCGTGGGGGGCACCAGTGTTGTTTGTTAAGAAGAACGATGGAACCATGCGAATGTGCATGGAATATAAATAGAACAACAAGTTAACAATTAAAAATAAGTATCCTCTACCAAGGATTGATGATCTGTTTGATCAAGTGAAGGGGACCACAGTATTTTCAAAGATAGATTTAAGATCTGGATATCACCATATCAGAATCAAGGATGAAGGCTTTTACAAGACTACTTTTTGTACCAGGTACGGGCATTACGAATTTTTGGTGTTACCCTTTGGGTCAAAAAATGCACCAACGACCTTTATGAGGTTAATGCATGGTATATTTCATCATTTCCTGGATAATTTTGTACTTATATTCATATATGACATTTTAATCTATTCTAAAAACCAAAAATAACATAAATAACATTTAAGGATTGTGCTGGAAATGTTAAGAAAACACCAACTGTATGCTAAGTTCAGCAAATGTGATTTCTTCAAAACAAAAATCTAGTACTTAGGCCATGTTATCTCAGCAGAGGGGATTGTTGTTGATGTAGAGAAAATCAAGACAATCATGGAATGGAGAGTTCCCCAAAATGTGGCAGATATATGATCCTTTGTGGGATTGGCTGGTTATTATCGAATATTTATTAAGGGATTATACAGAATTGCTTTTCCAATCACCTCATTGCAGAGAAAAGGAAAATTCCTTAAGTGGATTGTTGAGTGCCAGAACAGTTTTGGGAGGCTGAAGCAATTATTGACCACTGCACCAGTGTTGAGGGTAGCCGACCCCAACAAATAATTTGAAGTTTTTACAGATGCTAAAGAGGGTGTTGGGGTAGTTTTATCTCATGAAGGAAAGGTAGTGGCTTATGATTCAAGAAAGTTGAAGGAACATGAACAAAGATATTTAGCCTATGATCTAGAATTAACAGTAGTAGTGCATGCACTCGGGGTATGGAGACACTACTTGTTGGGTAATAAATTCATGTTAAAAACATATCATAGCAGCCTAACCAGTTATTTCAAACAAGCTGATTTAAACTCCCGAAAGGCAATGTGGAATGCCTTCTGAAGTGAGTTTGATATGGACATTCAACATGTGAAAAGTAAGGAAAACCAAGTGGCTAATGCTCTCAGTAGAAAACTATATTGTGTATATGAGCTCTACTATAATCAACTTGAATGTAAATTCTTGGATCAAGTAAAGGAGGAAGCCGAGAAGGATCCTGAATATTAATTCCAATGGCAGCAAATGGAAGGGACCAGAAATCAAGGAAGTCCTTCTGGATATGGAGTTAATAAAGATCATATCGTAACCTTTAGAGGAAAGGTGTATGTACCAAACTGTGTGGGCCTAAAGGAACTAATCATGGATGAATACCATCATAGTAATTATGCGAGTCACCCAGGATACCAGAAAATTTTAACTGCTATTGGAAAAGTATATTTATGGCCTGGTATGCATAAAAATATTGCTGAGTATCTAAATAAATGTTTGGAGTGTTAGCAGGTTAAGGGGGAGCATTGACATCCCGCGGGATTGTTGCAACCCATACCGATACCTGAATGGAAGTGGGAGGTCATATCCCTGGACTTCATTACAATTTTACTATGGTCAAAGAGGCACAATGACTCCATCATGGTGGTAGTTGACAGATTGAATAAATCTGCACATTTTATACCTATATAGTCTACTTACAAGACTGTACAGATAGCGAACATCTTTATGAAAGAAATTTTTAGGCTACATGGCATTCCAAAGACTGTTATTTTGGACAGGGATGTAAAGTTTACTTCAACATTTTGGAAAAATTTATTCACAGGTCTGGGGACTCAAAAAAAAAATTGTGCAACTTATCATCCCCAGACAGATGGTCAAACATAGTGAGTAAACCAAGTGTTGGAGGACATGCTACGCATGTACGTGATGCAACAACCAACCAAATGGGAAGAATACTTGCATCTGGTTGAATTTTCTTAAAACAATGGTTATCAGGAGTCCCTTAAGATGAGTCATTTCGAAGATCTATATGGGAGGCAATGTCGCACACCCATAAATTGGAGTAGCCCTGAAACAAAACTAATGTTGGGACTAGAAATGCTGGTTGAAATGGAATCAGAAGTAAAAAATATAAGAAAAAATTTGAAGGCTACACAATATCGGCAGAAGATCTATGCAGATAAGAAGAGGACTTATTGGGAATTTGATGTAGGAGATCATGTGTATGTGAGGATCAAACCTAAGAAGAGTACCTTGTGGTGGACCTCTTGTGCAAAGTTGGCTCCCAGGTTCTGTGGACCTTTCCAACTTTTGGAAAGGATAGGACCTGTGGCCTATCGGTTGGCTTTACCCAGTCACATCCAAGTACACAATGTGTTTCATGTATCCCTGTTAAAGCGATATTTGCATGGTTCGAAGCACATAATTCATTGGCATAATATACAGGTAGGATAGAATGAAAAATCCTAACTTGAAATATGATTTCTTTATGAAAATTTAACAAGGAACTTTTTTGTTTGCAGGTAGAGCTAGACGACGAGTTTCTAGTCGAGCCGCAACACATACTTGACAGGAGAGAAACTATGATTCAGAAGAAAGTCATCACGTAGGTTAAAGTGCAGTGGAAGAACTTCGGCCCGAATTACTTGGGAGGATGAAGGGTTTGTGCATAAGGCTTACCTAGAGATATTTTCTGAGTTGGAGTGAAACACAAACAATGGTGTTACTTACAGGGGGGAACTTGTGACAACTGTATTTAATTTTAACTAGTTGTTAACTAGTTAAATGACATTTTATTATTTGTTCAAGGAAAAAGACAGAAAATTAATGTTTTGTTGGAAAAGTTATTTTATTTTAATTGTGAATAATAAAATTATTTATGGAAAGTAATTCCATAAAATTAAAAAGGCTGATGGTAAATGTTTTCCAGGAATTGAAAGGTGGTGGGACAGTTTGAACAGTTACCTTCTCCTCTGGGGATAAGGGACTCATCCCAATGAGGAATGGGGGTTATGTTCATGGGCTAAGGAAGGAGTGAAGATTTTCCTGAGCTCTTAGAGACTAGTGGAAATCAATCAATAATCCCTGAAGTTTTCTTGCACTGACTGTACTTGGAGTCCTGAGGTCACAGCAGAAAATCCTACTGTTAACATGTAACTCTTCATGAGTGGAGCATGGGGGCAAGAGGAGGACGTAATTTCATCTCTTGAAGGTTGGGTGGACACCAATGACCAGATACATTTTCAGATAAGTGAATACTATCTTAGAATTCATTAGACAGAAAGGTCGTTTATAAGTTAAATGTACTCAGTTAAGTGTTGTTTAAATTCTCAGGAGAAATATGTGTATTTGTTGAACTTTTCTTTCTAATAGTAAAGTGACAAGCTATTAATTATAAAAAACTCAGCAAATACTGGTAAACTCTATGATTATTTCTATAAGGTTTATAGAAGCCTTCTATGTACATTTATTTTTAAAAAAATTATCATCTGTGAGTTGCTTGAAAACTACAATAGATAAATTTCAAAAGTAAAATCATAGCCAAGAAAAATAGACAACTACTGTGAAAGGAAAATAGAATTTTTAGAAAGAATATTGTCTAAATATATAGTGCAGAGAGAGCTTTTGGTTCTGGGCACAGGGATGAAACCCCAGCCTAGTACTCGTTGCCTCCTCTAACTAACTATACACGGACAAAACTATAGGTGGTCCGGTCACCGTGATATGCGCTTAAGGTAAAAAAGGAATAGATGAATGTATCTTAAGCAAATGAAAAGAAAATTGGAGATTTTAACCACTGTAAATATAGTAAATAATAAATTCAAGCTAAATTGGGTAAAGACCTGTTTTTCGAGCATATTTACATATTAGTCATTCGAATGAACCAAGAAATGTAAATAAACAGAGAAATAAATATGGAGCATTTCAGAATTTTGCAAATACAAGCTTTTCATACCATTAAAATAGTGTGTAGGCCATTGTATAAAAAATATTACATACAACCCAAAACAAAAATAAAATTATTCTAGAAGTATTTATACAACTGTTGTAGCCACTACAACACCACCCAAAGTTTTGGGTATATTCATTTTGGGTCCCCCTCTGCTCGCTTGGTCATTAAAGTCTTTCACCCGACCTGTAGTCAGTGACATCCCAGCGACCTATCCCCAACCCCTCATGAGCTTTCTCACCATCATGATCAGATACTGTTGCTGCAATCACGCCGTGTGAGGGAGGGATCATCCAGCATAAGCTCTAATAAGTACTTTTATATGCATTGAGGATGTACAGTAGCAGCCCTCTTACCATGGGTCATTAAGCATGTTGTTTGAATTCTTCTCCTAAGCTCATTAGTCTCATATGTTTTATCTAGGGACACCATAATCAAAGAGTAATTGCGATGTTGTAATGTTCCACACAGGTTGACCCCACGGGTGACAAAATCCTCAATCTTGTCATGACATCAAGGGAAATAAAATGGAGCTCAACAACAAGGCCAAAGTTGCGATACATGTTGAGTAGAGAAAGAACCTTCATGTCACTGATGCAAAATGCTTTCTTCACTAGTGTGCACCAGATACCTAAAACGCTCCATTTGGAAATGTCCGTACTGGATGCCATCTCACATAAATCAGAATCGTATGCTCTTGACGTTGAAGGAGATCATGCGACCTATTAGTAAACATAATCTTGACGATATTTATATTGTGATGGAAATGGTGCATGAGGATTTGGCAGACTCTATAAAGTCTAGAAATCGAGCATACGAAAGTTATAGCCACCAATCAGCGGCTCCCTTGAATGTTCGGTTGATTATGAACCAGTTATTGAGAGCCCTTCAGTATTTTCACCCTGGGAATGTGCTCCATGGCGATTTGAAGCCCCAAAATATTCTCATGACGGAGAACCAAACCGTAAAAATATGTGACTTTGGTCTTGCTGGAATAATACAAGAACTTGGAATGAGTCATAGGGTCATCGCCAAAAACTATAGGCCTCCAGAGTTGTTTCTGAGACGCACGGGAAATCGGTTTCATTATAGCCCCACTTTTGATGCATGGTCGATGGGTTGCATTTTTTCAGACTTGTTGCCCAAACACCAGCATCGTCGTTGGTTTCGCAGATGTCAAGCGGCATAGAGACGTTATAGCAAAGACCATTCACACAATTACTGGCCCCGATGATGAAGATCTCTCAGAAATGATTGCCGATGCAGAGACCCGCCAGCTGGTAAAAAAGGTCGGTTGCCTCCTACTCCTCTTCTGTTGAGTGCAATATTTGTGGATGTAGCAGACAAACGGGCTGTGGATTTGGTAGAGGGAATGCTTGTATTTAATCCGCGGAAAAGAATCAGTGTAGTTAGAAGCACTACAGCATGAATACATGGCCGGGATTACAGTGTATGTGCTTACCGAAAGGTTAAATCTAAAGCCTGATGAGGTTGAAATGTTGCAAGATTTGACTCCTCCCTGGATCGAGATATTGTGGCAGTCGATCATCCTGGGAAGTGAGAGAAGGGTCCAGATAGTGCGACTTTCTCACTATGCGACCTCTCTGAGGTCAAAAGGTCACAAATTGTGCATCCACTAGAGGTTGCAACCCATGAAAGATATGCACAATCTTTCATATATTGCTTACAGAATAGGACTATACAGGGGTCCAAGCTAATCGTTAAAATCGCTTGATGTTATTTGTCAATATGCTTCTTATGCATCTGCGTTTTCTTTTTATTGTATCTTTATTTTTTATTCAACATGCATAAACATATTTATGTGGGCAAGGCTAACGGATAATCTAATATGCTTACACGTAGGTAACATGAGGAGATTATGATGATGACCCATAAAAGGAAGCTTGTCACTTATCCAGAAAATGCTAGTTCATGTGGCGGGAGCTAAGAGTATCTCAACAGAAGAAATGTAGAAGGGATAAAACCCCAAGTCACAGATTTCTTCAGGTTGCCAGGTCGTGGAGTCGTGTTCCATGCCAAACGCTCGACAACGTGACGCAGCTACTGAGGTCACAGGTCGCCCATCTGTTGAGGTCGCAGGTCGCAAATTTTCCTAGGTCGCAGGTCGCAAATTTTCTGAGGTCGCAGGTCGCATATTTGTTGAGGTCGTAGGTCGCTCATTTACCAAGGTCACTGGTCACACATTTGCTGAGGTCGTAGGTCTCAAATTTTCCAAGGTTGCAGGTCGCACATCTGCTGAGGTCGCAGGTTGCAAATTTGCCTAGGTCGCAAGTCGCAAATTTTCCGAGGTCGCAAGTCGCATATCTGCTGAGGTCGCAGGTCATAAATTTGCCGACGTCGTAGGTCACACATCTACTGAGGTCGCAAGTCACAAGTTTTCCTAGGTCGCAGGTCACAAATTTTTCGAGGTCGCAGGTCGCATATTTTCTAAGGTCGCAGGTCGCACATCTACTGAGGTTGCAGGTCGCAAATTTTCCGAGGTCGCAGGTTGCACATCTGCTGAGGTCGCAGGTCGCAAATTTTCCTAGGTTGCAAGTCACAAATTTTTTGAGGTCGCAAGTCGCATATTTGCTGAGGTTGCCGGTTGCACATCTGCTGAGGTCGCAGGTCGCAAATATTTCGAGGTCGCAGGTTGCAGATTGCCCAAGACTGGGTCTCAAGGAAGCCCAACCGTCGGGAAGCTGAAAAGTCAGGGACCCCAGAGGGCAAGCTTCGCTCTATAAATACTTCCTTTGGGAACTTGTTGAAGATATTTTGTCTGGGACTCGAGCTGAGTACATTGTACTACTAGAGGATTATACATTTGAGCATGAATACAAGAATTTTGAAAAATCCCTTTATGGATCTGGTGTTGTCATATGTATGAGCGCTATTGAGTAATACTGTTTTCAGTTTCTAAACATCTTAGATTAAGGGAACTGTATCTTTAATTCATATCACATTTTCATAACAGTTTGCTGAGTATGTTAATGATGGTTGAGTTCATTTCACTTTCTTAATGAACGCTGATGGCTTTGTTTATTAGCATTTGTGTTATCATTTAAAACTTTTAGGAAGTGAAGGGCGTTCTTGCCATGAGGAATTGTTTCTTTCATGGTCATAACAGTTTACAATCATGACCCTAATGAAGTGTTGTTAATAACACTTCCTTCGGTCTTCATGCTTTATTATTTCCTCTTGCTACTCGTAGTGTTACATGTACATTTAATGCATTAATCATATGTCTTGTATCATTTGATTAGGTGTGTATCCACTGTTTTATAGAGTTTAAGCGAGACCCAAAGAAAGGAGAAATTAGTGGTAGCCAGACCCACACCCCAGATGGGATCCCTATTCTAAATGGTTCAAGGTCTAATTGGGACCTTTTACTAGGGAGATCCCCTGTTGTTGGCTGAACAGATTTTCCCGTCAACAGAATTGGCGCTAGAAGGAGGGCCAGATGACAAGCTGAGCCCTTAGAGCCTGTAGTTAATCTCATATCTGTAATGGCTCGTTCCCAAATTATTCTCCTGAGATGTTTGTCAGAGTTTTATGAGCCTCGATACTTCATCCCCAATCAGCTTATGTATCACTTGTCCCAGCTAAAATTCGATGGTGGAAATGGAGTGTCCATAACCCGACACCTATCAAATTTCTGTGACTTTGGTGAGTAATACAAAATTGAAAATGAAGGTTTGATTTGTTTTCTTTTCTTCTTCACCCTCGAAGGTCGCGCTAATCAATGGTGTCGCACATTGCAGGAAGCTTCCATCCATTTGTTTGAAAAACTCGCTAGTGAATTACAACAAGATTTTCACAGGTACGATTTTCAAAGTGTATTGATAAAGCTAAATGACATCAGAATGGAACCTCAGGAACCTCTAGATGAATTTTCTATCAGATTTGTCCATTTTTTTTTTGAGTTCCCTGAAAAGGATGTTGATTGGGAGTTCTTAAGTGAACAGTTCAGCTATGTGATTCTCGTTTCCCTTGAACAATTTCAGTTAGCAACCCAGCCTGAGCTTATTGTTCCCTATGATGACCCACAAGTCAATGGTTGTTTATACTTTGTCCCTAATGCTTCCTTTTCCATCTCCCCCAGCCCAGACCACATTTAGGCCTTTGAGGAGAGTATTTCTATTTGTGACATGCTTTCTCCTCCTCCTGAGTTGTCAAGTAGTGGAGTTGTGACCTCGAAAGTTCTTAGCAATGATAGATGGGTGCATGAGGATAAAGCCTTTGAATATTTCATGCACCATGTCGAATCAGAGTTTGAAAACCATAGTAGCTCATTATCTCTCCCGGTTCATGAAACCTACCTCGAGCCCACTCGATGTCTCCCTGGACATAGTCATAAATCTAATTCGCATACTGCTCATGAATCGACTCCTATCCCGGATGAAGTCGATTCCCTTACAAGGCCTGCCAGATCATTGTTTTCTCTGAATGACACGGATGCATGTTTTGGAAATCCTTTTATGGTTAACGCCCCTGAAACTCAATCTGTTCATTCATTATTCCCCGATTTATTTCACGATCCCGCAACACCAGTAATTTCTTCGAGACATTCAAATTTTCCTTATAGTAGTATTGGCGAAAATCATAAGCATGCAGATGGTGTTTCACAATCACAGTTAAAAATCGATGAATCTTTTAGTTATGATATTTCTCACTCGGAATATTTAGACAGCCATAGGAGTGATTTCCTATCTGGGCAACCTCAAGATGTCCTCTTTATTGATCCATCCCAGTCGGTAACTCCCGGGGAGCCCAACATGCCAGGTACCCAACTTAATCAAATTGATGGTTACAGTAATCACCACTTGTTTGAAAGCATATTCACTAATACTGTTGAGGATTGTCACTCGTATTTCGTTGCTGACCATATGGAGACACCAGAATTCAATAATACTCTTTGGGAAGTTTCAATTACCGACCAGAAAATCGAAGCACTTCAGATTCCGCCGACTGTTACCCCAGGTGCTTCCAATCCTGACAAGACCCCTCAAACAACTCCAACTAGGGTTTCTCGGATTAAGGTTTCTGAAATGACAATCCCTAAGTACAATGCTCCTCAACTGCCCGAAAACCTTACGGTAAATTCACCCCATCCTGGAAAATATAAAGAATATGATACATTGGATGGTCAATATGTCAGTGCGCAAACATTTGACCAAATTGATACAAAGCCCACTGAAATTTTGCAACTCACCACAATCCATGTTCACATCCATTCGCCTGTTGATCTCGCCAAACTGTCAAATTTGGGAAACCCCCCACTCGAAAGTCCAGAGTTTGTTCAAGATGGTGAGGAATTGCAGCCCCAACTAAAAGTGAATTCAGATCCTCATATCCTTGATAGATTCCAGGAGCAACTCCAAACTAGGGTTTTCAAAACTAGGGTTTCTACACTTGCATGCGCAAGCATCTATAATCTGCCTGACACATGCTTATTGTTTCCATTCCATAAAATTGATGGCCCTCAACACCATGATGATATTTCTGGTCAACTCGACCAACCCTATTCGGTGGATGTGCCTACAAATAGGCAATGGCTCACCCAGCGCCCATCAGACCTAGGTTTGTGCATCAATAGATGTGTGTCATTTATAAATGTTGAGTTTCAAGAACATATTGCTATGTATCAAGATGAGAGTAGAATTCAACTTGTACAATCCATTTTGGCATGTTCTTTGGAAATTATCCATGATATTCTTATCGTCGCACGTTTACCAAGGCCGTAGGTCATACATCTGCTAAGGTTGTAGGTCGCAAATTTTTTGAGGTCGCAGGTCGCAAATTTGCCTAGGTCGCAGGTCGCAAATTTCTCGAGGTCGTAAGTCGCATATTTTCAGAGGTCGCAAGTTGCACATCTGCTGAGGTCGCAGGTCACAAATTTGTCGAGGTTGCAGGTTGCGGATGGCCCAAGAATGGGTCGCAAGGAAGCCCAACCGTCGGGAAGCTGAAAAGTTGGGGACCCCAGAGGGCAAGATTTGCTCTATAAATACTTCCTTCGGGAACTTGTTGAAGATCTTTTTTTTGGGACTCGAGCTGAGTACATTGTACTACTAGAGGATTATACATTTGAGCATGAATACAAGCATTTTGAAAAATCTCTTTATGGATCTGGTGTTGTCATATGTATGAGCACTATTGAGTATTACTGTTTTCAATTTTTGAACATCTTAGATTAAGGGAACTGTATCTTTAATTCATATCACATTTTCATAAAACTGTGCTGAGTATGTTAATGATGGTTGAGTTCATTTCACTTTCTTAACGCACGCTGATGGCTTTGTTTATTAACATTTGTGTTATCATTTAAAAATTTTAGGAAGTGAAGGGTGTTCTTGCCATGAGGAATTGTTTCTTTCATGGTCATAACAGTTTACAAGCATGACCCTAATGAAGTGTTGTTAACAACACTTCCTTCGGTCTTCATGCTTTATTATTTCCTCTTGCTACTCGTAGTGTTACATCTACATTTAATGCATCAATCATATGTCTTGTATCATTTTATTAGGTGTGTATCCACTGTTTTATAGAGTTTAAGCGAGACCCAAAGAAAGGAGAAATCAGTGGTAGCCAGACCCACACCCCAGACGGGATCCCTATTCTAAACGGTTCAAGGTCTAATTGGGACCTTTTACCAGGGAGATCCCCTGCTGTTGGCCGGACAGATTTTTCGTCAACAGAATTGGCGCTAGAAGGAGGGCCAGATGACAAGTTGAGCCCTTAGAGCCTGTAGTTAATTTCATATCTGTAATGGCTCGTTCCCAAATTATTCTCCCGAGATGTTTGTCAAAGTTTTATTAGCCTCGATACTTCATCCCCGATCAGCTTATGTATCACTTGTCACAGCTAAAATTCGATGGTGGAATCGGAGTGTCCATAACCCAACACCTGTCAGATTTCTGTGACTTTGGTGAGTACTACGAAATTGAAAATGAAGGTTTTATTTGTTTTCTTTTCTTCCTCACCCTCGAAGGTCACGCTAAGAAATGGTGTCACACATTGCCGGAAGCTTCCATCCATTCATTTGAACAACTCGCTAATGTATTACAACAAGCTTTTCACAGGTATGATTTTCAAAGTGTATTGATAAAGCTAAATGACATCGGAATGGAACCTCAGGAACCTCTAGATGAGTTTTCTATCATATTTGTCCATTATTGTTTTGAGTTCCCTGAAAAGGATGTTGATTGGGAGTTGTTAAGTGAACAGTTCAGCTATGTGATTCTCATTTCCCTTGAACAGTTTCAGTTAGCAACCCAGCTTGAGCTTAGTGTTCCCTATGATGACCCGCAATTAAAAGGCTATTCAGACTTTGTCTTTAATGCTTCCTTGTCCATCTCCCCCAGCCCAGACCACATTCAGGCCTTCGAGGAGAGTATTTCTATTTGTGACATGCTCGCTCCTCCTCCTGAGTTGTCGGGTAGTGGAGTTGTGACCTCGAAAGTTCTTAACAATGATAGATGGGTGCATGAGGATAAAGCCTTTGAATATTTCATGCACCATGTCGAATAAGAGTTTGAAAACCATAGTAGCTCATTATCTCTCCCGGTTCATGAAACCTACCTCGAGCCCACTCGATTTCTCCCTGGACACAGTCCTAAATCTGATTCGCATACTACTCATGAATCGACCCCTATCCCGGATGAAGTCAATTCCCTTACAGGGCCTGCCAAATCATTGTTTTCTCTGAATGACACAGATGCACGTTTTGGAAAGCCTTTTATGGTTAACGCCCCCGCAACTCAATCTGTTTGTTCATTATTCCCCGATTTATTTCATGATCCCATCACACCAGTAATTTCTTCGAGGCATTCAAATTTTCCTTATACTGGTATTGGCGACAATCATAAGCATGCAGATGGTGTTTCACAATCACAATTCAAAATCGATGAATCTTTTAGATATGATCTTTCTCACTCGGAATCTTTAGATAGCCATAGGAGTGATTTCCTATCTGGGCAACCTCAAG
Organism: Pinus albicaulis; assembly: GCA_034641835.2. Classification (NCBI taxonomy): domain Eukaryota; kingdom Viridiplantae; phylum Streptophyta; class Pinopsida; order Pinales; family Pinaceae; genus Pinus; species Pinus albicaulis. The sequence goes on from CM076578.1 coordinate 1,485,175,764, forward strand.
ATGTCCTCTTTATTGATCCATCCCAGTCGGTAACTCACAAGGAGCCCAACATGCCAGGTACCCAACTTAATCAAATTGATGGTTACAGTGATCACCACTTGTCTGAAAGCATGTTCACTAATACCGCTGAGGACTGTCACTCGTATCTCATTGCCGACCATATGGAGACACCAGAATTCGATAATACACTTTGGGAAGTTTCAATTACCTACCAGAAAATTGAAGCACTTCAGATTCTGCCAACTGTTACCCCAGGTTCTTCTGATCCTGAAAAGACCCCTCAAACAACTCCAACTAGGGTTTCTCAGATTAAGGTTTCTGAAATGACAATCCCTAAGTACAATGCTCCTCAACTTCCCGAAAACCTTACGGTAAATTCACCCCATTCTGGAAAATATAAATAATATGATACATTGGATGGTCAATCTGTCAATGCGTAAACATTTGACCAAGTTGATACAAAGCGCACTGAAATTTTGCAACTCACCACAATCCATGTTCACATCCATTCGCCTGTTGATCTCGCCAAACTGTCAAAGTTGGGAAACCCCCCACTCAAAGTCCGGAGTTTGTTCAAGACGGTGAGGAATTTCAGCCCCCACTAAAAGTGAATTCAGATCCCCATATCCTTGATAGATTCTAGGAGCAACTCCGAACTAGGGTTTTCAAAACTACGGTTTCTACACTTGCATGCGCAAGCATCTATAATCCGCCTCACACATGCTTATTGTTTCCATTCCATAAAATTGATGGCCCTCAACACCATGATGAGATTTCTAGTCAAATAAACCAACCCTATTCGGTGGATGTGCCTACAAATAGGCAATGGCTCACCCAGCGCCCATCAGACCTAGGCTTGTGCATCAATAGATGTGTGTCATTTATAAATGTTGAGTTTCAAGAACATATTGCTATGTATCAGGATGAGAGTGGAATTTAGCTTGCACAATCCATTCTGGCATGTTCTTTGGTAAGTATCCATGATCTTCTTACCGTCGCACATTTACCAAGGTCGCAGGTCGCACATCTGCTGAGGTTGCAGGTCGCAAATTTTCTGAGGTCACAAGTCGCACATCTTCTGAGGTCGCAGGTCGCAAATTTGCCTAAGTCACAGGTCGCAAATTTTTCGAGGTCGCAAGTCGCATATTTGCTGAGGTCACAAGTTGCACATCTGCTGAGGTCACAGGTCACAAATTTGTCGAGGTCGCAGGTTGCGTATGACCCAAGACTGGGTCGCAAGGAAGCCCAACCGTTGGGAAGCTGAAAAGTCAGGAACCCCAGAGGGCAAGCTTTTCTCTATAAATACTTCCTTCGGGAACTTGTTGAAGATCTTTTGTTTGGGACTCGAGCTGAGTACATTGTACTACTAGAGGATTATACATTTGAGCATGAATACAAGCATTTTGAAAAATCCCTTTATGGATCTAGTGTTGTCATATGTATGAGCGCTATTGAGTATTACTGTTTTCAGTTTCTGAACATCTTAGATTAAGGGAACTGTATCTTTAATTCATATCACATTTTCATAACATTTTGTTGAGTACGTTAATGATGGTTGAGTTCATTTCACTTTCTTAACGAACGCTGATGACTTTGTTTATTAGCATTTGTGTTATCATTTAAAAATTTTAGGAAGTGAAGGGTGTTCTTGCCATGAGGAATTGTTTCTTTCATGGTCATAACAGTTTACAAGCATGACCCTAATGAAGTGTTGTTAACAACACTTCCTTCGGTCTTCATGCTTTATTATTTCCTCTTGCTACTCGTAGTGTTACATCTACATTTAATGCATCAATCATATGTCTTGTATCATTTTATTAGGTGTGTATCCACTGTTTTATAGAGTTTAAGCGAGACCCAAAGAAAGGAGAAATCAGTGGTAGCCAGACCCACACCCCAGACGGGATCCCTATTCTAAACGGTTCAAGGTCTAATTGGGACCTTTTACCAGGGAGATCCCCTGCTGTTGGCCGGACAGATTTTTCATCAACAGAATTGGCGCTAGAAGGAGGGCCAGATGACAAGTTGAGCCCTTAGAGCCTGTAGTTAATTTCATATATGTAATGGCTCGTTCCCAAATTATTCTCCCGAGATGTTTGTCAGAGTTTTATGAGCCTCGATACTTCATCCCCGATGAGTTTATGTATCACTTGTCCCAGCTAGAATTCGATGGTGGAAACAGAGTGTCCATAACCCGACACCTGTCAGATTTCTGTGACTTTGGTGAGTACTAAGAAATTGAAAATGAAGGTTTGATTTGTTTGCTTTTCTTCCTCACCCTCGAAGGTTGCGCTAATAAATGGTATCGCACATTGCCGGAAGCTTCCATCCATTCGTTTGAACAACTCGCCAGTGAATTACAACAAGCTTTGCACAGGTACGATTTTCAAAGTGTATTGATAAAGCTAAATTGCATTAGAATGGAACCTCGGGAACCTCTAGATGAATTTTCTAACAGATTTGTCCATTATTGTTTTGAGTTCCCTGAAAATGATGTTGATTGGGAGTTCTTAAGTGAATAGTTCAGCTATGTGATTCTCGTTTCCCTTGAAAAGTTTTAGTTAGCAACCCAGCCTGAGCTTAATGTTCCCTATGATGACCTGCAAGTCAATGGTTGTTCACACTTTTTCCCTAATGCTTCCTTGTCCATCTCCCCTAGCCTAGACCACATTCAGGCCTTCGAGTAGAGTATTGCTATTTGTGACATGCTTGCTCCTCTTCCTGAGTTGTCGGGTAGTGGAGTTGTGACGTCGAAAGTTCTTAGAAATGCTAGATGGGTGCATGAGAATAAAGCCTTTGAATATTTCACGCACCATGTCGAATCAGAGTTTGAAAACCATAGTAGCTCATTATCTCTCTTGGTTCATGAAACCTACCTCGAGCCCACTCGATGTCTCCCTGGACACAGTCCTAAATCTGATTCACATACTGCTCATGAATCGACTCCTATGCTGGATGAAGTCGATTCCCTTACAGGGCCTGCCAGATCATTGTTTTCTCTGAATGACACAGATGCATGTTTTCAAAAGCCTTTTATGGTTAACACCCCTACAACTCAATATGTTCGTTCATTATTCCCTGATTTATTTCACGATCCTGCCACACCAGTAATTTCTTCGAGACATTCAAAGTTTCCTTATACTGGTATTGGCGACAATCATAAGCATGCACATGGTGTTTCACAATCACAGTTCAAAATCGATGAATCTTTTAGATATGATCTTTCTCACTCGGAATATTTAGACAGCCATAGGAGTGATTTCCTATATGGGCAACCTCAAGATGTCATCTTTATTGATCCATCCCATTCGGTAACTCCCGGGGAGCCCAACATGCTAGGTACCCAACTTAATCAAATTGATGGTTACAGCGATCACCACTTGTCTGAAAGCATATTCACTAATACCGCTGAGGACTGTCACTCGTATCTCATTGCTGACCATATGGAGACACCAGAATTCGATAATACTCTTTGGGAAGTTTCAATTACCTACCAGAAAATCGAAGCACTTTAGATTCTGCCGACTGTTACCCCAGGTTCTTCCGATCCTGACAAGACCCCTCAAACAACTCCAACTAGGGTTTCTCGGATTAAGGTTTCTGAAATGAAAATCCCTAAGTACAATGCTCCTCAACTGCCTGAAAACCTTACGGTAAATTCACCCCATCCTGGCAAATATAAAGAATATGATACATTGGATGGTCAATCTGTCAGTGCGCAAACATTTGACCAAATTGATACAAAGCCCACTGAAATTTTGCAACTCACCACAATCCATGTTCACATCCATTCGCCTGTTGATCTTGCCAAACTTTCAAAGTTTGGAAACCCCCCACTCTAAAGTCCAGAGTTTGTTCAAGACGGTGAGGAATTGCAGCCCCCACTAAAAGTGAATTCAGATCCTCGTATCCTTGATAGATTCCAGGAGCAACTCCAAACTAGGGTTTTCAAAACTAGGGTTTCTACACTTGCATGCGCAAGAATCTATAATCTGCTTGACACATGCTTATTGTTTCCATTCCATAAAAATGATGGCCCTCAACACCATGATGATATTTTCGGTCAACTCAACCAACCCTATTCGGTGGATGTGCCTACAAATAGGAAATGGCTCACCCAGCGCCCATCAGGCCTAGGCTTGTGCATCAATAGATGTGTGTCATTTATAAATGTTGAGTTTCAAGAACATGTTGCTATGTATCAGGATGAGAGTGGAATTCATCTTGTACAATCCATTCTGGCATGTTCTTTGGTAAGTATCCATGATCTTCTTGTCGTTGCAGATGCTCTTTAGGTAAGTTTTGTTGTTGGTGCACGATTTGGTATGTTGGCTCTGATCGTAAACATTGTTGTTCTTGCAGGTCGGGAACTAATGTGGTGGCTGCACTGGAAAGCTGATTTCACATAACCCGACCGCCTAATTGGTTAAGCTAGGATTTTAGTTTTAGGCTAGCTAGGATCTGCTAATAAAGTTTTGTTTGTCAAGTTATTAATTAGGTTTACTTGTTAAGGTTTTACTTCATGTTTTAGAATTATTCTTGTTGTAGTTTCTTGCGTTCTATAGTTTTATGCATTAAAAGGTTCCATTTATTTTTTTCATGCATGCTTTTTCAGTTTCCCTATTGCTGCATAATGTTCAGATAATCACTGCATGTGCTTCGCCTTGTCTCTCCACCTCCAACTAGTGGATCATTCCCGCACATGGCGTTGCATTGCATCTTTAGCCTCGTTGTTACATTGCGTTGTGCACTTTATTCCTCACATCATTTCCGCAGATTGTTGATATAGCTTTGAAAATATTACACATATCGCCGATCACTGCATGAGCCCTCATTGAAACCCTACCACCTTGCGCTCTTGTTTTGCCCCGATTGCTGAAATAATAATCCCATTGTTAGTGTGAGGTTGTGGTGGCTATCGCAAGAGGCAGCTTCCTCACAGGATAAATCATCAAGGTCACATTTTCAACAAGATGAATATGAGTCTAAACTTATTATCCAGGGAGATACGAGCTGGTTTTTCGTGGGAGACATGATGTGTTTGAGTGGCCCCAATACCCGTAAGCCTAAGCCGTGTGCCCATCATAGACTTGGACATCTTAAAGATCTGTTTTGCATGCTTCACCTATTGTGGTGAATGGGATGTGAAGGTTTGGCACAAGGGCAAACCCAAATCAGGATATATTTCAGTTTCTGTAAAAAAAGAAACAACCTCTCTTGCTCGTAAAATAAGTCAGGATCCCTCATCCTCCCATTAAAAATAAGTTCCCCGATCACATGAAAATAAGTGTTGTAAGCACATGAAACAAATAAGGGTAAAGGATCGAGAAAGGCTTCCTGCGCAGAGAGGTAATGCAACGACTCTGCTGGGGTACTGACCAGGCTCGCTAGCAGCAGAGCATCGTTTGTGATTTCTTGAAGTGATTCCGCCGGGGTACTTTCCAGGCCTGCTGGCAGTGGAGCAACACCAGAAACTTACTTTAAAAAATCCTGAGAATAATAAACCCACTGAATTTCTCTTCACATCATCAACAAGCTATTGGCATCTGTGAGCTCTCTATTGACGTGTTCTGATTAGCGGGACCTAGCTAAGGCACATGGAATGGGCATACCTATAAAGGCCAAAGTAATTCAAAGGGTCCCCACAGAACTTGTTCAATATTCCCTTGCATCACTATCTTGGCTAACACTGTTGTTGTGATATTGACAGAGATGCTGGGTTCTACCAGTGGTTCGCCATTTGTTGTAGCCACTACAACACCACCCAAAATTTTGGGTATATTTAAAATTTCGGGTCCTCCTCTGCACGCTTGGTCATTAAAGTCTTTCACCTAACCTGTAGTCAGTGACATCCCAGCGAACTATCCCCAACCCCTCATGAGCTTTCTCACCATCATGATCAGATATTGTTACTGCAATCACGCCGTGTGAGGGAGGGATCATCCAGCATACACTCGAATAAGTACTTTTCTATGCATTGAGGATGTACAGTAGCATCCCTCTTACCATGGGTCATTAAGCATGTTGTTTGAATACTTCTCCTAAGCTCGTTAGTCTCATATGTTTTATCTAGGGACACCATTATCAAAGAGTAGTTGCGATTTTGTAATGTTCCACACAGGTCGACCCCACGGGTGACAAAATCCTCAATCTTGTCACGACATCAAGGGAAATAAAATGGAGCTCAACAACAAGGCCAAAGTTGCGATACATGTTGAGTAGAGAAAGAACCTTTATGTCACTAATGCAAAAGGCTTTCTTCACTAGTGCGCACCAGATACCTAAAACGCTCCATTTGGAAATGTAAGTACCGGATGCCATCTCACATAAATCAGAAGTGTATGCTCGTGACGTTGAAGGAGATCATGCGACCTATTAGTGAACATAATATTGACGATATTTATATTGTGATGGAAATAGTGCATGAGGATTTGGCAAACTCTATAAAGTTTAGAAATCGAGCATACGAAAGTTGCAACCACCAATCAACAGCTCCCTTGAATGTTCAGTTGATTATGAACCAGTTATTGAGGGCCCTTCAGTATTTTCACCCTAGGAATGTGTTGCATGGTGATTTGAAGCCCCAAAATATTCTCATAACGAAGAACCAAACCGTAAAAATATGTGACTTTGGTCCTACTGGAATAATACAAGAACTTGGAATGAGTCATAGGGTCATCGCCAAAATCTATAGGCCTCCAGAGTTGTTTCTGAGATGCACAGGCAATCGGTTTCATTACAGCCCTGTTGTTGATGCATGGTCAATGGGTTGCATTTTTGCAGACTTGTTTCTCCAAACACCAGCATCGTCATTAGTTTTGCAGATGTCAAGCAGCATAGAGACATTATAGCAAATATCGCTCACACAATTACTGGCCCCAACGATGAAGATCTCTTAGAAATGATTGCCGATGCAGAGACCCGCCAGTTGGTAAAAAAGGCTGGTTGCCTCCAACTCCGCTTCCATTGAGTGCAATATTTGTGAACGTACCAGACAAACGGGCTGTGGATTTGGTAGAGGGAATGCTTGTATTTAATCCGCGGAAAAGAATCAGCGCAGTTAGAAGCACTACAACATGAATACATGGCCAGGATTACAGTGGATGTGCTTACCGAAAAGTTAAATCTAAATCCTGATGAGGTTGAAAGGTTGCAAGATTTGACTCCTCCCTAGATCGAGATATTGTGGTAGTCGATCGTCGTGGGAAGTGAGAGAAGGGTCCAGATAGTGCGACTTGCCGACTATGTGACCTCTTTGAGGTCGAAAGGTCACAAATTGTGTGTCCACTAGAGGCTGCGACCCATGAAATATATGCACAATCGTTCATATATTGCTTACAGAACAGGACTATACAGGGGTCCAAGCTAATCGTTAAAATCCCTTGATGTTATTTGTCAATATGCTTCTTATGCATCTGGGTTTTCTTTTTATTGTATATTTATTTTTTATTCAACATGCATAAGCATATTTATGTGGGCGAGGCTAATGGATAATCTAATATGGTTACACGCAGGTAACATGAGGAGATTATGATGATGACCCAAACAAGGAAGTTTGTCGCTTACCCAGAAAATGCTAGTTCATGTGGTGGGAGCTAAGACTATCTCAATAGGAGAAATGTAGAAGGGATAAAACCCCAGGTCACAGATTTCTTCAGGTCACTAGGTCGCGGAGTCGTGTTCCATGCCAAACGCTCGACGACGCGACCCAGCGACCCGGCGACTGGGTCGCAAGTCGCAAAATACAAGAAGGTCGCAGGTCTCACATCTGCTGAGGTCACAAGTCGCAAATTTTCCGAGGTCGCAGGTCGCACATCTGCTGAGGTCGCAAGTCGCAAATTTACCTAGGTCGCAGGTCGCAAATTTTCCGAGGTCATAGGTAACATATTTGCTGAGGTCGCAGGTCACACATTTACCAAGGTCGCAGGTCGCACATCTGCAGAGGTCGCAGGTCACAAATTTGCCGAGGTCGCAGGTCGCACATCTGCTGAGGTCGGAGGTCACAAATTTTCCGAGGTCACAAGTTGCATATCTGCTGAGGTCGCAAGTCGTGAATTTTTTTAGGTCGCAGGTCACACATCTGCTGAGGTCGCAGGTCACAAATTTTCCTAGGTCGCAGGTCGCAAATTTTCGGAGGTCGCAGGTCACTTACTTGCTGAGGTCGCAGGTCACACATTTACCAAGGTCGCAGGTCGCACATCTACTGAGGTCGCAGGTCACAAATTTGCCAAGGTCGCAGGTCGCACATCTGCTGAGGTCGCAGGTCGCAACTTTGCCTAGGTCGCAGGTCGCAAATTTTCTGAGGTCGCAAGACGCATATTTACTAAGGTTGCAGGTCGCACATCTGCTGAGGTCGTAGGTCGCAAATTTTCCAAGGCCTCAGGTCACAAATTTTTCGAGGCCGCAAGTCGCAAATCTTCCGAGGTCGCAAGTCGCAAATTTACCAAGGTCGCAGGTCACATATTTTCTGAGGTCGCAGGTTGCAGATGGCCCAAGACTGGGTCGCAAGGAAGCCGAACCATCAGGAAGATGAAAATTTAGGGACCCCAAAGGGCAAGCTTCACTCTATAAATACTTCCTTCGGGAACTTGTTGAAGATCTTTTGTTTGGGACTCAAGCTAAGTACATTGTATTACTAGAGGATTATACATTTGAGCATGAATACAAACATTTTGAAAAATCCCTTTGTGGATCTGTTGTTGTCATATGTATCAGCGCTATTGAGTATTACTGTTTTCAGTTTCTGAACATCTTAGATTAAGTGAACTGTATCTTTAATTCATATCACATTTGCATAACAGTTTGCTGAGTATGTTAATGATGGTTGAGTTCATTTCACTTTCTTAACAAACGTTGATGGCTTTGTTTATTAGCATTTGTGTTATCATTTAAAACTTTTAGGAAGTGAAGGGTGTTCTTGCCATTGTTGGCAATATGATGCAGAGTGTTGTCCTTGATGGCAACCCACTAAATGAAGATGAAGACAAGAGATAGTTGACTTGTGTTGTCCTTGATGGCAATCCACCTGATGAAGTTATTCTTGACTTGATAGACTTGGTAAATGATGTAAATCTGATATGAAGTGATGTTTGTTAGCAATATGATGATGAGTGTTGTCCTTGAATGGCAAGATGATGGCAACTTACTCGATGAAGTTGTGCTTGATAGAATATGTCTTGATGAACCTTGGTAAATGATGTAAATCTGATATGAAATGATGTTTGTTAGCAATATGATGCTGAGTGTTGTCCTTGAATGGCAACCCACTTGATGAAGATGATGACAACTTACTTGATGAAGTTGTGCCTGATAGAATATGTCTTGATGAACCTGTTTAAAGATGAAAATCTGATGTATCTACAGTGAGTACAGAAGGGAATGAAGAAAGAAATTCAGTTTGTGCTAGATCTATGATAAAAAGAGTATGTCTCAAGGCATACGTGGATTTGCCTAGGAGAAGTCGCGTATGCACGCGGGAAACAACGTTACAAGTCACGTATGGGAAAAAGCGCTCAAAAAGTGTAAATACAGGGGTAACCACCATGGTATTGACCCATTGTATTGGGTAATGATCCGCCTAATTGACCCTGTCCAGGAATACCATCGGAAGTAATGTAGTTTTGGGCTCATGGTATTGTTTTGGCTCATGGTATTGAAAAAGGGGCTCATGGTATTGAAAAAGGGTGAACCTATATAAAGAGAAGAAATTCATTGTGAAAATCATGAGTGAGGGTGCAAGATGTCTGAGCTTGAATGAATACTTCTCTGTGAAGTATATATGTATGGAAAGGGTAAAGGTTTGATGATAGATCTGAATCTATGATGCACCTATGAAGAAATGATGAAGCGGGATTTCTAGATCTGAAATGTACTTGTATTTGCTAGATCTGTTTATGGAGTGATTAGATCTGTGATGAGGCGAACATCTGTCTAAAGTAAAGGGTTGAATCTAAACTGAATGTCTGATCTGAAGAAGTATGCAACTCTGTAATGATTGAAGATCCATACGCTACTTCGCCGCAGAGGAAGCACGTATATACGCGGCTTCGCTGAAGAAAAAGCGCGTATGCGCAGTGAATTTTATGTACAGATGTACACGCTAGTTTATATGAACGGAAGCGCGTATATACGCGACATCAGAGAAAGGAAAGCGCGTATGCAAACTAGGTTTTGTTGAAGTCTGTGGTAAGAAATTTCTGATCTATTCTGCTAGTTTACTGATATCTGTCAGTGAGTTATATGTATCTGTTTCATGGTTGATTGTGCTTAAAAGTATGGAAAGGGTCTAGTCTGAAAATATGATGAAATGTGGCCTGCAAGTGGTGTCCTAAAGGAAGCTTTGGATCGATTTTCCTTGAGAAATTGATGAAACATGGTCCATAGAGTCTTGAGGTTGTAGCCTTCGGTCGGGGGGTTGTAGCTCCCTTCCGAGGGTGAAATTTTGTAAACGAGAGTAGGGGTCGTAGCTCCCTTCCGGGGAGAGGGTAGGTAAACGAGATCGAGGGGTCGTAGCTCCCTTCCGGGGAGGCTGTTAAGCAGGTAAGGGGTTGTAACCCTTCCGGGGAGAGGGCGGTAAACGGCGCGGTGGGTGCAAGTGCGCGTAGAGTACACTTTTGACACATATGTTGTAAGATGTTTTCTATAATAAAATATTGAAGGCTGAGCAACTGCAGCGGTGGTTTTCTCCCGACTTGGGTTTCCACCTAAAAATCCTGGTGTTCATGTGTGATGCTTATGTGTGATGGTTTATTCTGTTCTTACTACACATGTTTACTGTTTATATAACATCTAATGAATGAATTATGGAATGATATAAGTGAAAAATTAATGGCATAATCAGATCTCTGTGTATACGCGAGTTTTATGAAGGATATCCGTGTGTATATGCTAGTTGGCTTCAGAAAATTAGCGTATGGGTTTTAGAGCATGAAAAAGTAAAAAGTTTTAGTTTGCCCTAAATACTGATTCACCCCCCCCCCCCCCCCTCTCAGTATTTTTCCCAACAATTGGTATCAGAGCAGGTCCTTCTGCAGAAGCTTGATCGCTTGAAGGAGATTCGTCGCAATGGGAATTCATGAAGGAGTAATGTCTATAAAGCCATCTCTATTCAATGGAAGCAATCTGATATTCTGGAAGGTACGAACAAAAGCATATCTGCAAAGTCTTGGTGCAGAAGTATGGGCAATCGTGGAAGAAAGTTATCAATATCTGGCAAGTATTCCTACTGATGCAGTAGAAAGGAAGAAGTATGAAATCAATGCCAAAGCAGTGAATGTCTTATTAGAAAGCATGTCTAAACCAGAATTTGCTAAAGTGATGCGGCTAAATTCAGCAAAAGAAATATGGGACAAAATCATTCTGAGCTCCTTTGC